>JADNYJ010000501.1:0-22688 GCA_015501075.1 Gymnopilus junonius | reverse complement strand
ATTTCCTGATGTCGAACCGCATTTTGAGGGCGCGATCAAGGCTTGCAGAAAATATGTCGTTTCGTACCTATTCATTTGATTTGGGGAACGCGAAATGATTTAGTGTAAGCTCAGAGTTTAATTCTCATTTCTGACGTTGCCTCTTCACTGAACTTCATATTTCAGACCGGATTATATTCAAGATTCACTATCTCACCCTTCAGAAGGTCGGAAGGTCGCTTCAGTTACCAAAATTGAAGATGCTGGTCATCTGGTACGTTCTTCATCTTTACAACAGGGTCGGTGCATGCCTTGCTTCTACTGACTGTCTTTTTCCACATAGGTGGTGCAAGAAAAGCCAGACGAGCTGGCTTTGGCTATCTCGCATATTTTAGATGGGATCAATATAGCTACAAGTATAGGATTGGGAAGTTGTAGCCTGCGTTCGTGGTAGACGTTTCTTTGTTTCTGTGTACGGTCACAGGGCTAATGGAACATCGGAGTTTTGGTCAAATTCGTTTTCAAATACGCGCTTCAAAGGCGGACTTTATGTCAGGTCCAATAATAGATCATACTACATACGGTGACGTCGCTCCGAAGTTCACCATCAGAAGCTCACCAGTAAGGCCTCTGCGAGAGCCACTCAAGCTGCTACCTGGGTCCTGGACCGCGACATTCTGGATTCTTGAGATGCCGACTTTCTGATGGGAAAGCCGCATATGAACACCTGTCAATTTGGGCAATCCAGACTTTGACTATTGACGCGACTCCGTGTTCTTCACGCTTCTCAAGAACATGCGACCTTGGACGAGCTTAGATCCAGAAAGAAACTGTCTTCGAAATTTGGTGAAATTTCAGGCGAGGTCCTCTGGACTCGCTAAATGAACCGATGGCTGGCTCAGTCTCGCCTTGCTGCCCGAGCCCCGCGATCCTTGTCACCACCAATAACGGCCATCTTGCCCCGGCCCCACCCAATA
Organism: Gymnopilus junonius; assembly: GCA_015501075.1. Taxonomy (NCBI): domain Eukaryota; kingdom Fungi; phylum Basidiomycota; class Agaricomycetes; order Agaricales; family Galerinaceae; genus Gymnopilus; species Gymnopilus junonius. The sequence goes on along the minus strand of JADNYJ010000501.1, from coordinate 21,732 downwards.
ACAAGTTCACAAATGTGCGTCGGGCTGTTGACTGGTTTCCATAAAAGCGCCGTCTGAGATCCGAAAAATTGACCCCCACCATTTACTATGTTGTTAGCTTCTAAACAAATCGTACTGGGATTAGCTGCTGTCTCTTTGACAGCGGCTTTCTCGTTGCCTTCAGTGAGCGGGACCGAACTATTAGCGCGCCAGGATGGAGGTAGTGCACAGGATAGTCGGAGTTGTCTCTCACTACGGTTAGTGAGATCTCTCAGGAGTTTTGAGCTCTTATTAACTTCATTTACAATCAACAGGGACATCTGTGATAGGACCACGATTCCTGCTGCTGACACCGCTAATGCTATCAATACCCATCCCGCTTGTATCGCGCTCATAGTTTGCGAAGGCGTCGCATTTTTCCAAGATGACTTTCCCCCGAACCAACCGCGACTCACTATTGATGTTTGTAGTCCATTGTCTTCGATAGTAACCTTCAAACTAATAGACTCTCAGGCCTTTAATGCTGTTTCGCAAGGATCTAACAGTATAACGCAGCAGCAATTCAGTAAGCGTTAAGAGTACTATTGTACTTACATTCATAGGAAGCTGATTATGCCCAAGTCGACTTTTACTATGGAACCATCGCATCCATCAACGCCACCATTGCTGGTTCCAATAACACGAACCTTGTAACACCTGAGTATCCGAGTTCCGCTCAGGCCGTCATTAATTGGTGGCAAGCTGTAGTCGCCTGGACGGGCTTCTGCTCTACTTCAGCAATACCCTATCAGAATTTCGCTGTGAGTTTTACCTTCATCTCCCACGGCATTCACATATTTATTTCTTGCCAAAGGACTGGATCGAATATTCCAATCTGCCCGGTGTTTGTCCAGCTGTTCTGTCATGCGATCCAGCTCTGAATGCCAGTTTACCGGCTTGCGTTCCCCAAGAAGCAACTGATGTACGTCCTCACGCAATGATCTCCTTGGACATGATTTAGAGGATCAACAGAACGGAAGCTGCGCCGAAATGGTGAACCAATGCTCGATCGGCGCAGGGGATGCCAGTAAAATCTTCAGTAGCGAATATTGTGTTCTCTCAGCCTTCTGCTATAGCCAGTCGACTGTCGATGTTCTCATAGAACAGCTCCACAAGGAGGACTACTTGAGTACTAGCCCACCTGTCTTGTCAGCCAGCCAGCCTCGGTTATCTCAAAGCGTAAGGTTTTTTTCTTCTTTGACACATACGTCTGTTAAACGATCAATTGCAGGTATTCAATACTATCTCTAATGGAAATTCTGTGGTATCACAACAGAACGCCATTGATGCTTATTATGGCTTATTAACAAATACTATTCAATACTGCGGAGGACCTCCTGGAGCAGAAACAGCCTGCCCTTCTGGTACCTCAGGTCCCTATCCAACGGATGCTTCCTATGTAATTGACTTCTGGGAGAGGATCTCCGCGTGGACTGGGTAGAATTTTCAACATTACCAAATTTTATGATTTGACTGATGCGTTGCCAGATTCTGTGCCACTCGTGAAATCCCGTACCAAAACCTGGCTGATTACCTCCAATTCTCGTGAGCACATTGTTTCTTTTCAGAAAGTCTGCCGAGCCTGACATGTACACGGTATAGATCCACGGTCCAGGCTCCTACCTCATGTTAAGACGAAAATATATCTATAACCATTTATACCACTGATTAACCACTGCTTCCGATATTGGACAATCTATTCCGATTCGTACTTTTCGTTTTCTAATTGTTTTCTAATTGTTGTCGTCGAACAAGAAAATCATTTGTTGTCTTTACTGTTCACGTGCACGAAGCAGCTGACTTCATTGAGAAAACTAAATGTCAATGAGTCAATGACGTGGTTTTTCTTTTACGTGTTCATTATCAACACACGAAGTTCTGCATCTACCACGTCGATAAACGTTGCTGAGAGACTCTCATCCATTACACAGTGAGCCACCGCCGATTCATCGATCATCCACGCTTTTCTAGACCATACTTCGCTGCCCAAAGTAAGTTAGTTTGGTATCACAGTTGAAGTTTCTATGCCTCATTCGTGATAGAAAATCTGTTTAGCTATGAACAACGGAGGATGGAAGAACTTTCGCGAGGTTACGCAGAACATCCTTCCTAATCACCGCCTCTTCCGTGCATCGTCACCCAATTATCTAGGCATGGACCTTACCCAAGAGCTAAGGAGGGAGTCTGTGGACTTTTTACTCCAGAACGGCATCAATCGCATCATCAGCTTGAATCAATACCCTTACTCCGAAGAAGAACTGGCCAGCCTCGAATCAGCGGGAATCACGTACCTTCACATCCCAGTCAAGGATTTCCACCCACCCACTATCGAACAACTCTCGAAGGCGTTCGAATTCTATCGGGCTGACCCGGATGGTGCCACTACCCTTGTTCATTGCGGCGCTGGCTACGGGCGTTCTGGGACATGCGTCACTGCTATACAGTTGTTCTCTACTGCCGGAGAATTTCCCGAGGAGGCTGCCTGGAGGTCAGAAAATAGAGTTGAGAATGCGGCGCAGATAAATATTCTCAAGGAAATTCGTGAAAACTGCCAAAAAGAAAGAGGCGCATGACTTTCATGCAGTAAAGTAATACACTTCTTCTTGAACATTGAGTACTTAGAAAAGGTGGTCACGCTACATTCATTCGAAAACGACATTAGATATATTTCCGAAATTATCTGAAAATGCCATAGTACTCAAAATGCAATACTCTACGTATAGAAATGAATGACGATGCTCCAGCCGATTCAGAAATTTCCGGAAGGAAGCATCAACGATTCACATGTCAAATTCAGTCATAAAAAACAAAAGCTCTCAGTTCAATTGATTCCCGCGGAGGAGATCCAGCTGGCATCGCCGGATCTTCAAACCCAGTATGCAGCGTATACAGAGCGACACTTCCATCTTGAAGAGAATCGAAACCTTGTAAATATAGTAATGTTAGCTAAACAGTGTCAAGTATGAAAAGCTATACGCACCACTTGATCAAGACAAGCTCATCCGGAGTCATACCATCTAAATACTTCCACTTGTGATCCTTATTGTACTGAACCCCGAAATTCTCTGTCCTTGAACACCAGAGCCCAAGGGAAAGCATCTTTCTTTTCGACACTACGAAAATCGCACAGCGCTGTGAGGGAGACCCTCAGGCTGGGTCTGTAATACAGAGATTTTAATTGTTCTGTAACTCGCCGATGCGCCACCTTCCGCCAATTTCCAAATATGTACTGACCGAATTCTTGGACCATTTTCGGTAGTTTTATAATTTTGTTCCTGTCTGCGTAGCACACATTTTTAATTCCCATGACCTCTCTATTTCATTTCGGAGCATAATAATTGATACGGCGTCCTCTTGCGCAGCAAGCACGGGCCCATATCATATTTTATTTACCTTTTTCATAGCTTTTCTCCTACTCTCCTGTTTCAAATCTGACTCATTTTAAATTCTAGCTACAGTATAAATACTTCGAACCTTTGTACAGTAGCTAACAATCGAATTTAGCACCCATTTACAGGCTAAGAAGCTCTATTATCATCAGAGCATTTTATATTTTCGATTTACTTCAATTTTATCAACCCTAAACTACGCTTTTGGACCTCTAGCAAACGGAGTTTGCCACCGAGCCAAATACAGACTCGTTCCGAACTCAACGCACCTCACTGCGTTTCAGCGCCAACGGCCAATCATAAACAGGGTGGTTTATGGGCCTCCACAGGTTAATAATCTTGAAGCAGCGCTTCTGGAGCTCAGCTGCTTCAGAGGCGAGGTGTTGCTCGAGGCGTACAACTGCAGCCTTGTTAGTCTGGTCGATGTGGACTTGGGAAACAGGTTGCCGACTGGTGGGTGTATCTTCCACCTGTCCTCGGCGGCGGCGGCGAATGGCTGTTATGACTCGTTGATCAGATTTTGGGATCAATTTTAGTGAAAGGGACTTCAGACTTAATATCTCCACCCTACTTGCGCCTGTCAGTTTCTTGAGAAGCTCGATGCTCTCTGGGTAGTACTCTCGTACGATCTCTTCGTCGTTGTTAAATGGCTTGTGCTGGGCAGGGTGGTGGAAGTACTGGAATCCAGAAGTGTCGAGAAATAGTGCATCTTCTTTACCGCATACGTTCTCGACGACGATCTCCTTCTCTTGATAGACAATGTTTGTCTTTTTTCACCGGTTATTGGGTCTGAGTTGATATGGAAGTATGCCCATACACCTCCTTCAGGCGGAACTTGATATACAAGTTTAGCAGTAGTCGAGAACGGAACTGAAGGAATCGATGCTAAGGACGTGTTAGCTTCCTGGAAAAAAAAGAAAGTCGGTGGGCAAAGGGGTGCGAGTGGAAGTTCAGAAAGACACCTATCAACCAGCAAACACTTTATAGTGCTCACATTGAGGAATAAACCTTCTTGCGTGCTATCTATTCATGATGAGAGTTAGTTGACGACTTCTAAGATTACTAATGACTTTCTTACCTCTCAGAAATATTGGTAATCAAGCACCAGATGCTTCATTTACATTGAAATCCGAGCTAAACAGTGCAGGGCTTGCGCCGCGTGTCGAATGTATGTCGATCTCATACTGTATATGTAGTTGAAGCGTTCAATGTAAGGAGCCTTTTTGAGTGACGGAATAAGTATTGGAATGTGAAATAAAATGAGTAGGTGCCGCCATGTCGATTTGACGTAATGCAAACAGTTAAAGAGTTGTATCAAACGGAAGAGCGTGTAATAGTAATACTTGACGACATAGTGTATGGTCGGTATTCTATTATGCGTAGACCAATTACATCTAAGCAAGTAAGTGACGGGGATGAAATAAGGTGCGACAATGACGAGGACCTGCAAATGTACCAGCCAAAGAGTTGTTAGGATTAGAAAGCAAAGATGAACCTCGTTTGTCATTCATGCGGATCGGATTTGAATTGCCAGCTGAGCTGAACTCGTGACTGGTCATCGATTCCACCGCCGGCTAGAGTTTGAATTCAATTGCAGAACTTCTTAAAATAATCCATGGATAAAGTTATTGGTGCAGATTTCGTCAAGCATGAGCACTGATGAGATCAAGAGGTTAAGAGAAAAGAGTTTTGAAGTGATCCTATATCGAAGTGAGATCAGAATCCGATCCAGTGTTGGATTCATCCTTTTCACTGGCCGAACAGCCCAAATGCTCTTCACAGTCAGAACACAAGAAAATTCGGTAGCGTGATCGGAAGCAGGGAAACTTGTAGGGCTGTACACCATACCGTACCGTAAATACCCACCATACGAAATCTTGTCGCCTCAATTTTGGGACCAAATTTTTCCCAGAATGAGAATTTTAGGCACCAAACAAACCATCTGGTTATTTAATTCAAGGGCACCTTGGCACGAAATCACATCCCTTCATCTGATTGAGACCGGTCGTGATTTGCCTTCAAAAATCACCGTATTCGTTACCCCGTAACGTGACCCGTAAAGTCGACCCGTTTCCATTCATTGCTCATTAACGAATCATCTCCAGCCCAAGTGCTCTCAAAGCTAGTGTTTGCTTACCATTCACCTTCTTCCGTTGTAATTTTTGGGAGTGGGACACTTTTGAGACCTCTGTTCCTGAAAAAGGCCGTATTTACGGTGTACAGCCCTAAGGGAAAGTCGTGAGTGTTCTCTGCAGGGAACAGGATTTTCGCATCATTAAAATGCAGATTTTACTGTGTTGTCGGATCACTGTACCCGAAATCCCTAGGTAAGGAGATGAAATGAATTGAGGTTGATCTTGGGTTGATTCAAAGACTCCAAAGTTCAAACACAATTTCGTGTGACAGTTGTGACAATCAACAGAAACGTGTGCATGAGTGACTGATAAGATCATACTTATTATTAGGAGGTGATAAGATGAGGAATCATTATCACAAAATCATTGGCTGATTGGGCAAGGCTTACTCATTTACTCACCCAATCACTTCCAAGTTCCTTCACGATATGGCACGCTATTTAAGCACGCCAATTCTCTCACCCAATGTACAAGCATCCCATCTTCCGGGTTCCCTCCCCCTTAGTATCCTGGGCCACTCTTAGTCACAATGTCCGACAAGCCTGCTATCACCCTCTACACAGCCCAAACTTGTTTTAGTGGGCCACTGCTTTGCATGGCAGGACAATGCTTTTCCTACTTCACAAATAGTATTAGACCATCTATATATGATGATAGGTAAAATTTAAATATATGCCCTTCAGAATAAAATAGAACACACCTTGAACAGCAAATCCGATAGTACCTTGGCACAGATATTAGATTATGTAAGCAGTGGAGGAACGCTGCTGATATAATCACACACCCAGCTCCAGATACTAATAATAAGTCAAATCTAAATATAGCTGCCTTTTGCCACACACTGCTGGCACATGAGGCATTTGTTGAAGTTCATATTGCATTAACTGATGCTAACTGCAAAAGATACTAACCATTGTAACCATAAACCACAGTCTGGTTAGCAGTTAGTCCAAATTTTAGAATTTTTGTAACTGCTTAAAACTGGTCTTAACCAGTTAGGACCAGTCATAAAATTCTGAAATTTTGCATGATTATACCCACATATTATAGCTTTTGAACGACCCAGAAAACGTAAAATTCGGTTGAGAATTAAGAAAGTTATAGCAATACTCGCAAAAATTGTTGAATCTGCTCTAATTTTATCATTTCTCAACCGTTTGTGATGTTCTTGAGCTCGTTTTGACCGTAAAAATTGTGATTCATTTAGTTTACACTATGAGACAATTATTTATGCCAAAAAAACTGGTTATAACTGGTTGATAACTGGTTATAACTGTAACCAGTTAAAACCAGTTATATAACTGCAAATAACTGCACAAGACTGATCAAGACCAGTTAGTTGCAGTCCGGTCCAGTTATTTAGACATTTCTAATTTTACCTAACTGGTCTCGGTCTCGGTTAGGGTCCTTGGGCACCCAAAAACTGGACCAGACCAGACTTTCAAACATTAATTCCAGTGGCCCTGTAACTTATTATATTATATAAGCGGCGGAGGGATGCCGCTTATATCAGCAGATAAGATACAGCATTTAAAAATAATCTGAATCTAAATATAACTGCCTTGCACTAGGGCTCCATTCACAGCCATCTTCCAAAAACATATTTCCATCAAACAAGCCCATTAATATTTATACATACCAAACAAGTTTCACAGCAGTAAAATTTAACAACAAACAGAGAATACTGCCATGACAAGAACCAATGGTTTGTTGAAGAAAAAGAACATGGCAGAAGAATATGCTGGATAAAGCTGGACAAGCATGCCATCAGCTTGACTGCAGAGCCAGACCAAGCCGAACAAGCATGCCATTGTCCCTGATTGCAGACATGTTGAGATGCTGCGGGATCACAGAGCATTACAAGAATGTCCTCTAAAAGAACAATGTTTTACTTACATAAAAGTATCGTAATGGGGAACAGATTCAGCTTGTCAATCTTCCTTGAATCTTTGAAAGCAGCATACCCTGATAACCCCGACCTGAAGTCATATGAAGTCGTCAAGCTGTCGATAAGCGATGCTGATATCGGCAAGGTTCATAATCAGGTCAAGTCGCCTTGGTACTTGGAGATTAACCCGAATGGGAGGATCCCAGCTGTTACCATCCACAGCTTCAATGTCTTCGAGATGAGTGCGATCCTCCTTTACCTTGCTGACCTCTATGACAAAAAGAGAATCTTTTCGTATGATCCTGTACAGCAGCCAAAGGAATACAGCGAACAGCTGCAGTGGATCTTCTTTGCAGTAAGTGACTTGTCATTCATTAATTAGATTTATCACTCATACCTTTATTATCGTAGCATGGAGGAATAGGTCCCATGCAGCTCCGGAAAAAATTGAGTATGGTCAGAAACGTAAGTACTGTACTATTTCATTCAATTCGGCAGTCACGCGTCACGGAGCCTTTCAAATCCCCGAAATGTCACGGTAGTCACAGAGATTTTGCCAGGTTGCCGAAATCATTTGGTGGTCACAAGCTAAACATATAAATTTTTTGCCGCCTGCGGCGCTAAACTGCCGAAAATTTTGGGCCTGTCACGGTGAATTTTCGAATTTTCGAGGGTGCCGAAACCAAAATTTCAGCAGGCCCATCACGCGTCATGGGCCCTGCCAAATTGATTGAAATAGTACAGTAATCTAATGATTGACTATCCAAGTTATTAACTCCGTTCATATAGGATACATTAATGAAACTTGATGACTGTATGGCATACTAGAAGGACAATTAAAGAAAGGAGACAAGAAGTATATCCTGGGAGTAGGGTTGCCGAAGTTCAGTTCAGTTCAGTTCTTTGGCCAATTTTCTGAACTGAGAACTGAACTTCCCAGTTCAGTTCAGTTCTCAGTTCGAACTGGTTTGAACTGTTCTGAACTGGCAATGGCCAAAACATAAAATTTCCTTTCATCTGAGGCTTTGAAATAGTAGATAGACTACAGATGTGTCTATCTTCTATCATTAGACATTGCTATATGTACAAAACAGTATATTATTTGCTGATTTTTCAAGCATTGGGTAGTGTCATGTAACTCATGTCCTCACACAATAAATAAAATCATTTTAAGAAATTATTTTATGTCATCTAGTGCTTGGGATTAGTACTAAGGAGTTCTCTATACATTATGGGAATCTAATGGTAATTTTTTGATGCCAAAATAATCACTTTTGAAGGTCAAAATTTGATAATTTTAACCACACCCAACAAACAGTTCAGTTCAGTTTGAACTGACTGGCCATAGGCCGAACTGAGAACCAGAACTGCATCTGAACTGCAGTTCAGTTCAGCCAGTTCAGGTTCGAACTGTCAGTTCTGAACTGAACTTCGGCAACCCTACCTGGGAGATAAGTTCTCCTTGGCCGATATTAAAACATTCCCGTGGTAAGCTTTTTTCCCCTGAATTTCTTTTCTTGAGAGTGCGAACACCTGACTTTCCGTTCAGGGTTAGACGAGGAACTAGACTTGGGATTGATATTGCATCGGAATTCCCTGCTGTACAGGCAAGTTGTGCGCAGCGTCATTCCATCTCCATTCTCACGCTATTTGGTTCAGGCATGGATTGAGCGTAACGAGGCTCGCCGGGAAGTCCAGGAAGGCTTTAAAGTTCCCGCATAAATAATAGATACCCTGGAAAGTGAACTAAGAACTGATACGCATTCCTTGTAAACATGAATTATCTTGCTATATAAAATGTTTCTCTGGAACTATGTAAGCCGTGTGCGAGTTCAGGCTCTTATATTTCAAACAAACATGTAGTATATCAAGCCAGAGTTACGTTTCCATCACCTGAATGTTTAACTCGCAAGCAAATACTAACTTGTCGTTATAAAGAGAGAAAGCTACTGATCGGATTGACTGAGCTGAATGTTTTGAACCGTAGTGACCGACACAATGTCTTAAAAATCTTGAACAACTCAAACAACCCTACATAATAAGTCTAATCAGCACCTTTCTACGCATATGTCATTTGAATATACAAGTTCAAGCTCTCACCACTGACAGTCTGCCCTGCCACACAACCCAGCTTGTACCTCCCATCTCCCACAATTTCCTCCCCCGCAATACCCACCTGTAGCTTGCCAACGACATACTACGACCCCGCTTGCCAGTGTAACATTACCCTCATCCCCATCCGTCAACTCCCGTCGCCAGCCCTGATACGCGCAACCGACAGCATTATGATGGCGTTGGCCATGATCACAATGCTCGTGTGGGTGTTCTCGTTGGGGTTGGGGTTGAATCAGGTCGCGAAGATTCACATTGCAGGGTGGTTTCGGAGGTGGACTTTTTAACTGGGCGGATACAAGTCAAGAAGGTGAAGGAAGGGGTGAGAGATAACTGCGTTAAGGGCGCAAGTGAAGGTGATAAGGTGAGTTCCCTGTTCTTACGGAATTTTTGTGATGAGGCATGTCAACGTCGAATTGCAGGATCGGCCTTCACAAAACCGTCTGCACGTTGGGAGTAACGAGAACCGCCCTTTCCGCAATAAAGACAACAGGCCTTCTCATTGAGACACGAAGCTTTCCTCACAAGCGACCTAGACCAGGTTTTCAAGACTGCAATACTTATACTAGACTCGATTTGAAACTTGAAAGTGCAGTAGAACGATCGTATAAAAAAAGTTCTGGAGATAATGTGTAGATATAAATGCGGTTGCATGGGGCGTCGGGCGTGGCCGGGGGCAGAGGGAGTTCTTTGGGCGCCAACAGTTAGCTAACATATGGGAGATGATAGCAAGAGCAAATGCATAAGGGAAAAATGGACGCACTTCTCAACTTTATCTGTATTCAACCCATCTCGGCATGGCAGGCGAGGAAAAATGAACTATGAAACTAGTCGGACATGCGGAGCACGTCGAGTTCAACCTTCTGTCGCCTCCATTCATCGTTCAGTCAATGTGGTCGAATCTTGGATACACTTCCGACTCGTAGCACCACCTAGTAGTCCCTCCCTGCCCCTTGATAGATCCATTCTTTATGAAAAAGCGTGCAGAGACGAATTCTTAGAACTTCGCAGTGCCGTCCCCAAGCTTGGTGTGTGGCTGTGCTGGTGTCAGACAAGTATCACTATCACTGTCACTGTCACTGTCACCATTTTGCCCGGTTTGGGTTCAAAATGAGGAAGAGAGAGCGAGGCGAAACCCAGGCGAGAAAGTACGTCGATCAGAAGGGCAAGGAACCTCCAGATCCTCAGGTACAGGATGGTGAGAAGAGGGAAGAGGGGTAGGTAACCGCAGGCTGGGTTGTTCCTTCGTCTGTTGGGCATGATAGACCAGGTAGTCGGAGCGAAGGATATGATTCCGTGTTGTTACGCGGAAGTGAGAGCGACAAATGTACCAGGATGACACCCTGAAAAAGTCAGAGGTGTTGGATGATCCTGCACCTAGGCAGCGACAGAAGCAGGTGCTGGAGCTGAACGCGATCTGGCAGGAAATCGGGCAGTCTCGGGCTGACCCATCTCATCATCACCTCCATCACCGGCACCTCCAAGGTTCCAGCTCATCCTTCAACCCTCCTTCAACCTTCTCTTCTCCTCGAGCTTGCGGCCACCTATGCACCATACCAAAGTCCGAAAATCAACCAATTGTGACTGAAGGAGACAAGAATCAACAAAGATTGAGGCGGGTGGAGTATCGCCCTTGATTGGTTGAGAATATTTACCGGCATGAGCAAGATTGAGGTGATGTGGTCAACTGCGTTGGCTGAAAAGAGTACGGCGGTGAAGATTGGAGTTGGGAACCAAATCGCGAGAAAAAAGGAAGGCGTAAACGCAGAGGTAGAAGGAGAGGAAGATGAGAAGGTGGAAGAAGAAAGCGAGTTGCACCTCAACCGGCACGCTGAGCCTCCCTTGCGCGTGAATACAAGCAAAGCAACGCTCCTCCTAATTTGACGTGACAATGCCCAATTGACGCTAGTTCGTGGCCTGGGTACCAGTTCTCTGCATAATCCTCGCTGAGGCATGAAGTTGAAGCGCAGCAGATCTTACAACGATCCTGGATCCTAAATCTGGCGCATGGACCACGTAGACAGCCACGGGACCAAAGGACTTGACGACGTCGACGTCGACGGATTTTCATACACAGCGTAGGGTACACACGGCGAGGACCCACGGCACCAACCAGTCCCACCCTGCCCATTCATTGCCCGAAACTCTTCAGAAAACACGTCCGCTAGTGAACGAATCGCCTTCTGGATGTGTGACTGTGCAAGAGAATGTGAACTATCATCCAACTTTGCCCGTTTTGGATCTAGGATAGGGAAGAGAGGTAGGGGACAACGGGAGACCAGTGATGAGGAGAATGACGACCAGGAGCCTGAGGAGACCTCAGAATCCGAGATGCAGGGCGATCTGCGAACGTGGAAGAGGGGTAGGTTGAGTCTTCTGCTTGACGGACAAGCTAGTACTTGGGCTGCTGCGATCCTTGGTCGAAAGAGGGGAATGTTGACATGGGTGGGAGGTGCACAAAGGTGGGAGGGAGGTGCTGAAGAGTACGGGGATGGAAACTTTGGCTTGCGGTGAATGTGATCTGGGGGTAAACCTCGCAGTCCGGGGCCTACGCATACTACCTCCCTCCGCCTCCGCACCGTTAGCACCCATCGTGAACCCACAGCTCCTTCAGCGCATGCTGACGCTCCAAACTATACGTCTTCAACCGTCCTATGCGCCACTGTAAAGTCCAAATGGTACTTCCAGCGGTAATTGTATTCAGCCTCTCAATTGGTAGAGTTCGAGCTCGTGTTACCGCCCTTGGACAAACCGTAAGAAGTCGTTTTCCTATGGTCTTGTGGTGTACATGTTGGCGGACCCAGATATGCAGGCGAGTTAGGCGTTGGTTGAGAAAGTATTGAAGGTGGGTAGCACTGAAAGGGTATGCAATAGGGTACACCGGGATTCCGAGACGTCTCTCATGTGTGGACATGGGTTGAGGTGGTGAGGCGGAAGCACTGGTGTAGCATGATGTACTATTTAGAGAGGCGGCAGTCGGCGTCGTGGAAGTGAGAACCTTCGGGCAGAATGTTAGTTCGAGCTTTAGCAGTACATTGTGCACAAAGATAACGTACCTTCATAGAAAATGATGAAGCTAATTCCGGTCGTCCCCCACGCATGCGTGTCTAGCTGCTTTCGTGGGTTGAAGCAAGAAGGTACCTCCAATCGTAGTAGGGCTGAGCAGTTTCATAGACAACGGCTGAGTGTCGTCTTCAGAAAAATAAACGCGTCCACCGCTACCTTCCTCTCCAACAAACAAACTACCCATTCGAGATTCATAGAGGCGAGTGTTGAGGTGAACGCCAGCGAAACTGGGTTTGGGAAAGTAAGGACGCTGGGCAATACCTAGAGTAAGTCATTAGTACAGAGCTCTATAGCAAGTCGTGATAACTCTTGTGGCTCACCTCCTTCCTTGTTGCCCGGCACAAGCAGAACCATATTCCGAGTCATTTTAGAAATTGTCAATCGGACCCGGGAAGTACTTAAGCTGGAAGTCAAAATCTGGAGAATTAAAGTGCGGTAGTCGTACGGACTTCTGTCTTTGCAATCCATGAAGGCAGGCATAGCCTCTGAAGCCGATAGCAGCGTCACCTGACAAATATTTCGTAGAAACCTGGCTGAGGTGCCAAGCAGCGAAAGGAGCGAGTTCGAGGCAGTGGAACATTCAAGAGTTCACAGAACGGTATTAGAAAGCTCAGAAGGACCTGGAGGCCGAGGTATGAAGGTGATATAAGGGCGGGCGAGTACGGTTGACGACAAGACGTGAGTGCAAGTGACGCGTCACATAATGCTGTGCAGCTTCCCGACTAGGAAATCATTCCCTGAAGTAGGAAGTAAACCAAAAGTAAACGCGCTGTTCCTTTCTAATCGCGAGTCCCATTACTTTCAAAACTTCATTGGTATTTAAGCTACTCAATGTAGCGACGAAAGTTCTGCCTTTTTTCTTTATAACCTTGCTGATACTCCAGTTCAGCTTTGCCTGAAAATTTGACAAGCACCGTTCGAAATCTGCCAACTGTGTCACCACTAATAGGAAATCAGGAAGTTAAATCAAAGCTAAATTATAGAGGAACCAGTAACGAAGAAGCCTTGTGATTCACAAAAGGTGACAAGAAAGAATCGCACTGGTTAAAAAAATTCCAGATTTCCTTATGATTCATAGACAAATTGCGCCAATCGCCTGTGAAACCACGTCTCGTCCTCCATTGAAATATGCGGCACCTTCCCACTGAGTCGTATGGTATGAATCACAGGACCCCAAGCCGCATGCTCGATCCAATTTCTGTCGTCATTATAATCACCGTAGATCCCTCGGGATCCCACCAGCTCCTTCAGCGCACCGATCGAATACGGTGGGGAATCTTTGAAATGAAGACTGAGCACGTTCAGGGCGTTACATGGGAATGATAATCTACGCCCATCGTCATCGTCATTGTCATCTTCAGGGGCGGAGAGCATGTTGAGGACGGAATCGGAGAAACTAGCACAGTCGTGTATAACCAAGTATTGCCCGCCCCATCTGTGAAGTATACCCCGTAAATCCACGTCCTCAGCTAGAGAGTACAACTGTAGTGATGCCATGGGGAGTGGTGGGAACTCAACGTCGCCAAGGCGCGGGCACCGTCCGAAGATGAGCGTCTGCAGCTCGGAGTCTTCAGAAAAGTGGCATACGTTAAGTACCGCCTGTATGATATTTGGCTGGATATCGACAAACGTGATCCTCTGAAGAGCTGATAGGTCATACGTGGGGAGCAATTCCTGCGGGATGGGTGGGGCGAGGAATGTGACAAACCGGAATTGGAGATGAGTTAGGCGAGGCGAGGACTGGACGAGTTCGAGGACGGAGTAGATCGACAGTCCACATGCATCGCAGGTGTGTGGCTTTGATAAGCCATGCGCGATGATGGGTTGGTAGTAAGCGATTGTGAGCTCTTGGAGGTTGTCGAATTTTTTGATCCAGTGTTTATCCTTGGCAAAAGCCCGCTGGAGGTTCCTTCCATCAATTCCCAGTGTCTTCAAGCGCGGTTTGAACTCCACTATCTCACGCGCCACATCCGAGTCCGAGTCCGAATCGTCCGTCCAGTTGAATGAATCCATCGAGAAGGTATGCTCGCGCTTATCCTCATCCCAACCCAGTGACCCATTCAGGCATGTGAGGTTAACGTGCCGTAGAAGAGGCGTTGCGCATGGAAGGAATCCAGGAAGGATTGGAATCGAAACGTTCATCGTCACATCAACCCAGAGCGTACGACATCGATGCAAATGGGGCACCAGGGCTCTCAGACACCCAGGCAGCGCTATATTTTCCAATTCCTCTTGTACGCTGATCCAGTTTTCGGGAGTGCGGTGGTGCGGCTCTCGGAGCATAAAGACGTCGATGGCCAAAGGGCTGCGTGGAAATTTGGATTGGGAGAGAGAGTAGGAGAGGTATTTTTGGCACCTTTCAATTTCGGCCTCGCCGCGGTTGAGCCTGATGAGTACCGTATTCCAGAATCGTGGTGTGGAAGATAAGACGTCCTCCCAGTGGTGACATACAGCAGCAAGTGCGTAGGGAAAGAACCAAGGTTCTTTAACTGCTGAGGATAGTTTGCTGACCATGTTAATTTCGTCGGCATCTGTAGGGCTGGATACCGACCCATTCTTATCCAAATCCTCTTCCTCTTCCTCATTATCGTCACCGTAGTTACAGCCAAGATCGACGGCCTGTGCAGCATACACGTATTTGAATATGACGCTGAGGATCTCAGGAGGTAAAGAGTCGATAGAAGTTGCTGCCATTGCGGGATGCCTGCCGGAAGTGAGTGGTGTTGGTAAATGCACAGAAACACTGCTGTACAATAACGTCAAATGAGTTTCTAATACAAGGGAGTATAGTGATATGAGTTACCTGGGAGGCGCTGAACGTTTATCTTTGCAAAACGCCAGCTGTCGTGAGGGTTCAGAGAAAAGGGGTTGAAGTAAACGATCAGATCAATGATCGTATTTATAACATAAACCTTACATAAAATTCACAAGTGTGAAAATATATACGCTCCGATGTAAACCCCGTAGGGACGGCTGGAGTATGTAGTGAGGTTGAACGGGCATGGCGTAATTCCGAGATGGAAATACATAGAAGCGTTGGATGCGGTCTGAAACAGGAGGATAGAGCGTTGACTCAGAGGTTGAGCTGGTTCACTGCGATCAATGAAGCTGTCGGGTCAGTCGACTTGGGGGGAGGGTGGGCGCGCTTCTTCATCGGTGAGTCCCTGTCCATGGAAGGCGAAGGTTTCAGCTTGTGGTTGTCTCCCTCGATTTTCGACTTGCCAAGACTCAAGTTTTGTGCAGCACAGGTCTTCCGCCGGAGGAGGAGGGTTAGGGAAGTAAATAACTATGAAAATCTGGGATGAAGGCAATTCGGATCGCTGACTTTGATTGGACGCTTTGGCTTTGGAGAGTGGTACACCTGTGGTCCATGTCGGTAGAGTGTTGAGAGCGTTGGAAGTGGCGGGTGATGCGCGGATAACCGGATAAGCTGCATCAAGGCGGTTTCGGTAGAGCGTTCAGTGAAATTGACAACCCATAGAGTAACACGTCAAGAATACAGATAGGATATTATGAAGCTAAGTCTTTATATCCCTATACCTCATTCAAGGTTTTTTTTCGAAGACATTCCGGTCATTGACACGGTGGCATGAAGCTGGAGGTAACAGCTGAGTATGAATTCGAGTGATATGAAAGTAAAGGAAAGAAGATGTACACTTGCCATTGCTAATTATCTATTTAGATCGATCTGACCAGAGCTACCGGAAGATCGTTCAGCTAGAACATTTGCCACTTCAGCTATTGTCCGAAGGCCATTTTACGTCAATTTTTGACTGCTCTGTGGTCTTTCTCACCTCGTCAGACTATGCAGAATTAGGAACACAAAATATGATGTATAGTGAAGATTAACTGGATGAAATCTGGAACAGGCATGATCGCCGATGACTGAGTTGTCAATTCGAAGGGCGAATGTGCCCGATATTGAACTTACTTTATAATAATAATAATAGATGCACGGTGTATTTTGGACGTACTTTAAATGCACAAAAAATTGGGTACCTGGTCGCAGTCCCTCAAGATAATATAAAAGGCAACCAATTATTAATATTGCTTACGCTGACCTCGAGGAGGCAATCTGAGAATTTCCTTCAAATTCGAAATACAAAGGGGGGCGCGGAGTATCAAGTGAACCTCACTATATCTATGAAGATCAGACAACACTCTGTTCAATTGTTTACACCAATGAGCCAGCGTGGCTCTTCCGCAAACCCATACGGTTCCAGGAACTTCTTCAGCTTTTCAATTTTGTCTGGGCTTGGGATATACTTGTCATCCGGAATCGTATTCCAAGTGAATGCGATGGCTTGCTGATTTATCAATTTAACATTGGTATGAACGAAGCGCATGTTGGCCATAGGTTCGCATTCCGTAATTTCATTGCATTTGCTTAGGAGCTCCGAATAAAACTTGCTACAGACTTCCATGGATTTGGAAATTTTTTCAACACGATTTTCCATTCCTTCAATTGCGGAATTCATTTTTTCTTCCAAGTAGGCATCGAGGCGCTTGTCATTGAGTGGGAAGCCCCACACTGCTGGCCTCGGATAGCGCGATAGTGGTCGGAGTGGTTGAGAGGGAATTGATTTAGTCTCCATGGCTAGGACAGATAATTATGAGTCGAAAGATTTAAGAAGAAGCCAAATGCTCACCTGCCTGTATCAAAGTGAACTAGGTTAGGAAGAGAAGTAAGATGGGGCAAACGGCCGTTCACTTTTATATGTTCACGATAAGCAAACGTGATTTATGTCATGTGGCAGCATCTCCAGGGCATCGGGTCCGAGAACCCGCTCAGTCGCAGGTTGATCTGTGGTGTCTTGATGAGAAAATATTTCATGCTCTGTGGATGTGATAAATCATGGCCTTGGTCTAGTCAGGCACCTCTTTTATCCAAAAGGCTTGGTATCACCATTTGATGTGTCGCTCATTCTCCACCTTCACCCACTCTTCGCTACTCTTCTATAAACCCTTTTTCTTTTGATCATTCCAGATCGAATTCCGCTCCATTTAGATTCTTGAATGACGCATTACAGAATGCTGCTATTTCGCTATATTGATTATTGAAAATTCATCTTATCTCTTTTTCTTCTCTCCAAGATATATGCTAATCAGTGTTACCCATGAAGACTGGTCTTCTTTCAAGGAGTGTTTGCAGTTCCATCTATTCTTTCGGCATCGTCTCTCCAATCTTTGTGTACCATCTTGCTTCCGAGGCAGACCATCGAGATAATTTATCTCCATTCCATGTTCATGATCTTACTTGATGTTATGAGTTATTACCATTTCCTTGCATAGTGTACTAGTCATCTATTCTTTTCTTCAGAGGACCTCAGTTGGAATGTAGTACCTCTCGGCTTTTTGCCTTCGACTTGCACAGTGGCATCCCATGCCCTTGGCACCCCAATATTCCCCTTTGCTTAAGTCCAGCCACTTGTGACCATCTAATGAAGTTCATAGTTTACATTTACCTTGCTGTGTCGGATGAATGTGGACTGGTATTAAAATCTCTTGCCTACTTGTCTTGGTGTACAACTGAACTTCACACCATGTCCCTGCAATGCCTAACTATATATGAAGATTTACAAATATCTTGCACTTAAATGATGCTCAAAGGTCAACTGTCCACTAAGATCCCATCCCGGCAACGTCAACAACTGTATGTCACATTCTTCCGTCATTTCAAGTACACCACTCAGTAACGCTGACAATTCTACTCATTTTCTAGATGAACTTGTTTGTTCGACTGCTCATGTCCGGACCTCAAGGTCAATGCGATGCGAAGGCGCTGGATTGGGCCTTATTTGTTCTGATGATCATCAGTACCAACGTAACATGGTTTCTATTCCCTCTTCTGACTCTCTTCAAAGAAGGTTTCCAAACATACCTCCATGACATTGCTTGGGAGTGTCTTCGGCTCCAAATACCCACTTTCACTGCTATTTGAGCCAGCAATCAACTTGACTGATCCCAATAGGGATATTTCAGGTCTCAATGTGTCGCTGTGGATGTATCCCAGTTTTCCTGTAGCGATCTTGAGCCTCGCAATTAGCATCTTCTCAGAACGAAGCTCAAGGCTGGATCATCTGCATCATTATATTCTGCACCATTGTGGTATCACAACCGGAATAGCAATCGCCATCTCGCATACCTATGGGCATGGAATAGAAGTACCAGCGACGGTTCTCATACTTTTTATGGGAATTCCCTGGTGGGCACTCGCACTACATTTGATCGTACTGACCATTATTTTTGCTACTTGCAAAAATCGCTGGACAGGTCGTGGGTGCCGTTACTCCTGGCGCTTATTTCCCCATTTTGTGCCCTCAGAGGATGGGGCTTCGCAGACCAAATTTGGCTTTAGGGATTTTGAGTACCGCCCTTGCATTGTACGGATGCAAATTGAAGCCACGCGCCGAAATTACGACAGTGATGTCGAGTTGACGGAAAATAAAGACGGTTATCAGTAATCGAAAGCTCTCTATAAACATTCGTGCTTGTGAGGTCCCACATCGAGATCTGTTTGGAACTTTCACTTAAATAACGATTCACTAAATTGAGAATCTGGAAGAAATGTTATGTTTTTGATGACCTATGTGCCTTTTGTAACAAAAGGCACTTGTTCCGATTCCCGAATATCGAGGGTCAGAACAATGTCTCTATTCCTCCATTTACTTAAGAGAAGGATATGATACCAAAAAGATAACTTATTATATGTGTATGTACAGCCAAGCAATTGGAACCTATTAACTTAAAAGACCTAAGATAAAACGAGGTTCAACATAAACATACACCAGATACTTACATCGAGTCTCGACTCAGCAGGCCCGGGCAGTTCAACGTTCATCAATCATTATCCTTCAGATTAAGACACGTCACTCAAACCTGACCACTCATATATTTTGGTCGACATTATTGTCCGTTCACTTGAAGGGCAGTAGGGCTCGCAACGACGCCCTGACTACCTGAAACGGGAAATGATTTCCTAGCTGGGAACATGCACAGCTTTTGGTGACGCATCACTCCGGACTTCCACTCACACTTCTGTCGTCAACCATGCTCCCTCTCTGTAGTGGCCCTCAGACTACGGCTCCTGCTCCTCTTTTGTCGAAATACATCGTTCTATTGCACACTTGGTTATACTAGTCCAGATCTTGCTCCACACCGTTCAACACCCTGGCTGGGCCTTTGCGTAGAATTTGTCGGGTAAAGCTGTTAGTTATCAGCTTCAGAGAGAATGCTCGTCATCGTAGACTGCGAGAAGAAATAGGTATTTTCGATGACCGTACAAAAATTCGTCGTATTCTGACTTCCTGTGTCCTGTAGGTTTGCTGGATGATGTGCGAATCCCAAAAAGATCTCACCCGAACCTTGGCTGCTTGTCCTGTGCGATACGGATGGAGGTGAGCTCGAAGAGTTTTCTAGACTTTCTCCAGAATTCTGTTCTAATACATTCTTCCTGTTATCGTCCCTTTGTCTAGCACAATTTCGCGTTATCTTTGTCGCCTCAATCTCGCCCCTTACATAATATTCAACGTTACGCATTCAACCGTCGCTGGATCTCGAATGGGTCATTTGCGGGATGGAGAGGGAAGTATTAGCGGCCTGTCCAGTCTTCCTACTGAAGACTCGCTTGCCATTGTCGAACAGTCTTTTTCGGTGTTATAACCTACTGCTGAAGGAAATTCCCGTTCTTCGACTCAGGAAAGTTGATTGGGGACATTCAAGCAGAGAGCAACGTGAATCGGCTTCACTGTGTCCTACTATGGTATGTTGTCTTCATACACCCTTTCTCTGTTGAGTTTTGGTTTGAAATTTCATTCAAAGCCTTCACTTCGACCATACACAATGCAAACCCTACCTCTCCTCTAAATCATACATCATCCATCATCCCTTCGAAACTTCATCGGCATCCAACTCCCCATGAAGAGCGCATCGGAAGCTCAGCATATACTGTTTAGTATTCCTCCAATCCATTCGCCCGCAGGACTGCTTCAGCGACGTCCAAC
Source organism: Gymnopilus junonius (assembly GCA_015501075.1). NCBI lineage: Eukaryota > Fungi > Basidiomycota > Agaricomycetes > Agaricales > Galerinaceae > Gymnopilus > Gymnopilus junonius. The sequence continues at coordinate 1,121 of JADNYJ010000501.1, read as the reverse complement.
TTTGTCACGCATATCTAGAACCAACCACACGTGCACTACAAGAAAATGTTCCCTTACACCCTCCTACAGCCTATTCAAGGGCGATAACTCCAGCTCCGCCACTTTCAATCGCCTGCTGCACTAGGGCAAGCTCTAGCACCTGAAAGCCACTGCCTGCTTCGGAAAGAGGTGCTGGAGGCGAAATTCGAACTTTCGAGTGGCACGTAGGGCATCTGAAGTTGAAGATGAACATCCTTGAGTGTGCGTTGAAGGAGGTGTAGGAGTATCGTGTGCAGGGACGGAGGAGGGGAAGAAACTTAGGAAGCATCCTTAGACGCTAGTCCGTCGGTTTTAGCAGGTCGAATTGAGCACAAGCAAAGCTCAATCAGTCGCTTCCTACATCTGCTCTCATCTTCAATCTTATGAACACCTCTCTCTATTCCGCTCCCGCGAGCACATCCTCGCCTCGCTTTTTCTCTTCCGACCCCGATCGGCGTGCCGTATCATCGTCATCATCATAACCAATATTGCTCGTTCATCACCCTAACCAGGTGAGGTATCCCAATTCGTACTCCCTCTTCCTCGTACATTATCCAGCGCTTTACGCTCTGCGATCTCCTCATCATCCCTGTCACCATCCTTCACTCGCTGGCCTCCGTCAGCTCCAGCCTCTCTTGCCAATGCTGAAAGCCCAGACGGAACGAAGTCTGATCGATAGTCCGAGCTCAATATCAGCACAGCCACATGCGGCGGAAGGCCGCGCTGGAAGGAATTCGTCCATTGGGGCATTCTCTATGGAGATCGCTATTAATGTGCAGGTCAGAACTAGTGGGTGGTGCAGCTACTGCCATGGGTGCTGACGGGGTAGAGGGAGGAGCTGTCTGTCTGCAGTGGAGTAGGCATCGTTTTTGCTGTTTGGTGTCAGTGTCCGGCTCAGCTTGGCTCCGAGGGCGTGAATTTTGCTGGATAATGAGTGTCTGTGGACGGCGATGGCGATGTGTGGCGTTCTTCTGACATGGCGGTATTGGAAGGCAGCAGACGGGTTGATCGATGTTCTATGGTGTTTTGAGGAGAAAATGTTTGGTGCTCCGTGGGCGGCGTGACCCATAATGATGGCCTTGGTCAAGTCAGGGATCTCTTTT
>JADNYJ010000500.1:0-22748 GCA_015501075.1 Gymnopilus junonius | reverse complement strand
TGATGCACCATCTAATGTCAGTGACAATCTTCTGCCGCAATTAGAGGTTCAGCCTACAGCAGAACCCATTGTACAGCCTGTGCGTCAGCCAGCTATTAGGAAACCAGAAGAAGTCAAACCAGAACCTGAACTTGATGAACCACGAGCTGAATCACCTGGGCTTGAATATTTGGATGATGATCCTCAAGAAGAGCATGAAGCACTGCCATCTCCTGTTCCTAGACTTAGACACCGCCGCAGAAATGAGGTTGATCCAGTTGAGTTATCAGACTCTGATGATAGGCCATTGCCTCTGAGAAGGTCTAAACGTGCCCCACATCCTCCTACTGAATGGTGGACAGTTGCTCGCAATCGTACATCAGCAGTACCTGACCCTGACCTTGATGATGGGGATGATGATGATGAGGATTTTGAAGATGCACATGTTGTGCATGGTGGCAAACCTGACCCTCAATCATATAAGGAGGCTATTTCATCTGATGAGTCTGATAAATGGAAGGCTTCCATGTTGGAAGAATACAACTGGCATCTGGAAAATGGAACATGGACTATTGTGGAGCTTCCTGAGGATAAGAATGCTATTGGGTGTAAATGGGTATTTAAAACCAAGTACAATGCAGATGGGTCAATTGAGAGATTCAAATCACGTGTGGTTGCAAAGGGCTTTAGCCAGCGACCTGGGCAGGACTATTTTGAAACCTTTGCTTCAACTATGCGTCAGGCAACTGTGCGTGTTGTGTTAGCTCTGGCTGCTATTGAGGATATGGAATTGCATTCAGTGGATATCTCCTATGCATTCACTAACAGTGATATTGATGTGGAGATTTATATGCAGCAGCCAGAGGGATTCAAGCAGGGTGGAAAGAATCATGTCTGTAAGCTCAACAAGTCCCTGTATGGGTTAAAGCAGGCTTCACGCTTGTGGGGTGAGACCTTAGGAAAGGTGCTGTCTGATCTTGGGTTTAGGAAGACCTATAGTGATGCCTCACTCTACATCTATGACTGAGATGGCATCAAAGTCATAGTACCTGTCTTTGTTGATGACATTACTATGGCATCTAAGTCAAAGGAATTGCTGGACAACTTTGTAATTGAACTCGGCAAGCGATTCAAACTAAGAGATCTAGGTGAAACCCACTTCTTATTAGGTGTTGAAGTAACCAGAGATCGCAAGAATCGCAAATTGTACCTGGCTCAGCGCCAGTACATCATCAATAAGCTGGAAGAGTTCAATATGGCTGATTGCAAACCAATTGGCACACCTATGGTGCCTGGTTCAAAGTTGACCTCTGAGCAAAGTCCTAAGACTATGGATGAAGTGATGGAAATGAAAGACATCCCATACATAAGCGCCGTTGGATCCCTCATGTATCTGGCTACCATGACTCGTCCTGATATTGCATACACTGTTGGTGTATTAGCCCGCTTTAATTCCAATCCTGGAATGACCCACTGGAAGGCTGTCAGACACCTGTTCCGCTATTTGAAGGGCACAGTTGATATGAAGCTAGAGTATGGTCCTGATGAAGAGATTGGCAATCACTTGTTTGCAACTTATTGTGATGCTGATCATGGTGGGGACAAGGACTGTGGCAAATCAACTAGTGGATACATGGTTAAGCTTGGTTCAGGGGTTGTTTCATGGCGAAGCAAACTGCAGCCTGTGGTCACTAGGTCGACAACAGAAGCAGAGTTCATTGCTGGAGGAGCTGCTGGCATGGAGATAAGATGGATACAGAATCTGTTACAGGAATTGGGCTATCATCCTACTACACCTGCAAAGTTGTATATGGATAATCAGTCAGCCATGTCTGTTGCAAAGAATCCAGAACATCATGGGCGAATGAAGCATTTGGATCTTTGCTTTTACTGGTTGCGGGATCAGGTAGAGATGAAAAGGATTCTGCCCCATTATATTCGAACAGAGGACATGCCTGCAGATCTGTTGACCAAGGCACTGCCTAAGCCCCAAGTGAAGAAGCTTAGAGAGTTAATGGGATTGGTAATGGGAGATGTTCGATCAGGGGGTTGTGTGGAAGATATGGAGTGAATGATGCTCCATCTCCTTTTGAATTGTTGAAGTGTTTCATCAGGGGGTTGTGTTAGAAGTAGTGATCAAACACTTCTAACAATGTTCTATAAACATTAGATTAGCTTTAGAATAGACTTAGAATTAGTTTCACTTCATTTGGACACTTGTAGTTTACTAAGTTTCTGCTTTTGGTCGCGTTTTCACTAGTATTTTGCGAATTACTCGGCGTAGAGTTAGAATTTCGGAAAACGGATTTGAGATCTGAAATCAGGTCGAAAATCCGGTTCTAGTGATATAGCATACATGGCATTTAAAGTACGTTTGTGTTTTGACATTTTCGAATTGTCCACATTTTGGGTGTTTTGTCACGCCTCGTGGTTTTTGGGCACGTAGCTACATTAGATACTATGTTTCCTACTATGTCAAGCGAAAGCAAGACACTACGATTTGAATTGAACAAGTTATAAGCATTTTGAGTTATACTCTGTGATTCTCAGTGATTGCTGTACTTGAGCATACTAGTTGGTTGAGCTGTGTTAACTACACAGATCCTTGCTTATTTGTGCAAGTCTAACAGCTATATCACTAGAACCGGATTTTCGACCTGATTTCAGATCTCAAATCCGTTTTCCGAAATTCTAACTCTACGCCGAGTAATTCGCAAAATACTAGTGAAAACGCGACCAAAAGCAGAAACTTAGTAAACTACAAGTGTCCAAATGAAGTGAAACTAATTCTAAGTCTATTCTAAAGCTAATCTAATGTTTATAGAACATTGTTAGAAGTGTTTGATCACTCTTCTAACAAACAGATAGTCCACGTTGCAAAGAATGCGGCAAGGGTGTAGGCGAGGAAATGCGCAAAGATGAACGAAGTGCTGATCTCACTGAGTTGAGATGCAAGACAATCTTCGATGATAACTCGAGGACCAGCAGTTGGAACGATGTGAAACGAGGCAATGTGAATAGCGGTAATACCAGTACTCAGTATGCGAAGTTGTGAATGTGTGCGAGAACGAATGGGCACGTTGTGAAGCGAAGTTGAATTGAGTCCTAATTGGTCAAATTGAAGAAACGCAGTTTGCACGTTTGTCCGGGTAGCTATCTGCGTATAACTGCGTAGGCGTGGCCGGGAACGTGTATACGTGTGTGTATTGAAGTTGCGAAGCGGCAATCTGCTAGAGTGCAAAGGAAATGAATAAAGTTGATTCCTGCAGTCTCAGATGCCGGGGCCCATAACCTGTTAGAAGGACTGAAGTCCAGAGTTAAGAACTAACTAAATACAAGGAGAAACTATGTACTACTCACCTGAAGTCCAGAGTTAAGAACTAAGGACTTCAGGAGGACTTAGCTACAATGTAACTACTCTGTGACATGTAACATATCATGTGAGAGTCACTCTAACACAAAGATCTTGAGAAATAAACAGCAGTGATTCACTAAGAGAATTTGACTTTGCAGTTCAAAAATTTTGCACTTAATAACCACATAATGGAGTTAGGGGACTTCACCAGAGTGCTTGAGAACTACATCAATTTCTTTGATAACTACATATCAGTAGATTGTTAAAGCAGGTAACCTTCTAGTTTATTATATTGAGACACACCTATGGAATGAGGTTACCAGAAGCAAGTTTTGTCTTTCACATAACCTGAATATCAAGATTGATGAAAGAATTTCCTTATATTGTGGGTGACCTTTCCAAAATAGGCAGTGTATAGAATAGGATGAAAGTATTCCCTGCACCTCCTAGAGACTCATGCTATATTTACATGACCTAGTTGATTTGTTTATATAATCAGGTCCAAAACCCTGATTACTTGGCCCTCAACTGCTATGCTTATATAATCGGGTTTTCAGACACAATTACTTAAGTAAGCTCAATGATGAGAACAACTAAGTAATTGGTTCAAAAAACCCAATTACTTAAGCAAACCACTTGATAAATATAATTAAGCAATTGGGTACAGTGCTGCCACCTTGCATGGGAGTAGCATTTCTGAATTCAAAGATGTCTGTCCATTTAAATTCATTTGACAGAAAAGTGTTTATATGCCACTCAACACTACCACAGTTCTAGTCAAGCACAGCAATGATGACCTTTGTTTTAAATTGTTCAGTTTTGTCTGCTTTGTTGCAGATGAAATGGCATCAAATACCAATCTGAGTAAAGCATACATTTGTTATCTAGACAAATTTATATTTGTCAACACAATCATACTGGACAATACAATTACCAAGTATCCAATGGCTAGTTAATTATAAGTTTCCCTAATTATAGATAAATCACTTAAACACCAATAAATTGCTTAAGTAATCAGGTTTTTGGACTCAATTACTTAAGCTAAATAATTGATGGACATGAATGTAGTGAAGTAATCATGTCCAGCATACCAACATACCCACCTTACCTGTAAATAGAAATACTAAACCCAACAAGGATTGTCCACCTGACAAGAATATTTGATGTCTACTCACTGACACTACATTTCCAATCAAGCACAACAAGGATGACCTTCATCTTCAATTACAGCATAGATAAAACCTATGTGCTATATAATAACACCTACTAACCCACCCCACACTGGATTGATAGAACATTTCACTTAAATGAAGGTCAGGGTATTACTATAACACAATTGTCCCAGAAAGCACAATTACCAAGCATTCCAGCTAATAAAAATCCCAGCCAATTATAGCCACCTCAGTTAAACAGCCAGCAAATGCCCAGCAAGAATGTAAAAATAAAACACAAAGAAATGCAGATCAAATATAAAATACAGGAATTATACATTATAGTCATTTACAAACTAAAACTATAGCACAAGCACACAGAATACAGTACAGCATTGCCAGAGTGATCAGACTGGCCAGTTCTAATAATAGAAAGTACTGGATATGTCCCACCCAAGCATGCCATTTGCTCTGATTGCAGAAATGTTGAGATGCTGTATGACGGCCAGGCATTTCATCAAGGTCCTCCTAAAAGAACGATGTTTTACTTATGTAAAAGCATCATAATAAGGAGGCTATTTCATTAGATGAGTCTGATAAATGGAAGGCTTCCATGTTGGAAGAATACAACTAGCACCTGGAAAATGGAATATGGACTATTGTGGAGCTTTCTGAGGATAAAAATGCTATTGGGTGTAAATGGGTGTTTAAAACCAAGTACAATGCAGATGGGTCAATTGAGAGATTCAAATCACATGTGGTTGCAAAGGGCTTTAGCCAGTGACCTGGGCAGGACTATTTGAAACCTTTGCTTCAACTATACATCAGGCAACTGTGCATGTTGTGTTAGCTCTGGCTGCTATTGAAGACATAGAATTGCATTCAGTGGATATCTCCTATGCATTCACCAACAGTGATATTGATGTGGAGATCTATATGCAGCAGCCAGAGGGATTCAAGCAGGGTAGAAAGAATCATGTCCATAAGCTCAACAAGTCCCTGTATGGGTTAAAGCAGGCTTCACACTTGTGGGGTGAGACCTTAGGAAAGGTGCTATCTGATCTTGGGTTTAAGAAGACCTATAGTGATGCCTCACTCTACATCTATGACCAAGATGGCATCAAAGTCATAGTACCTGTTTTGTTGATGATATCACTATGGCATCTAAGTTAAAGGAAATGCTGGACAACTTTGTAATTGAACTCAGCAAGCAATTCAAACTGAGAGATCTAGGTTAAACCCACTTCTTATTAGGTGTTGAAGTAACCAGGGATCACAAGAATCACAAATTGTACCTGGCTCAGTGCCAGTACTGTTAAACTTGCACAAATAAGCAAGGATCTGTGTAGTTAACACAGCTCAACCAACTAGTATGCTCAAGTACAGCAATCACTGAGAATCACAGAGTATAACTCAAAATGCTTATAACTTGTTCAATTCAAATCGTAGTGTCTTGCTTTTGCTTGACATAGTAGGAAACATAGTATCTAAGGTAGCTACATGCCCAAAAACTGCGAGGCATGACAAAACACCCAAAATGTGGACAATTTGAAAATGTCAAAACACAAATACACTTTAAATGCCATGTATGCTATATCACTAGAACAGATTTTCGACCTGATTTCAGATCTCAAATCCATTTTCTGAAATTCTAACTCTACACTAAGTAATTCACAAAATACTAGAGAAAATCAATCAAAAGCAGAAACTTAGTAAACTACAAGTGTCCAAATGAAGTGAAACTGATTCTAAGTCTATTCTAAAGCTAATCTAATGTTTATAGAACATTGTTAGAAGTGTTTGATCACTACTTCTAACAAGTACATCATCAATAAGCTGGAAGAGTTCAATATGGCTGATTGCAAACCAATTGGTACACCTATGGTGCCTGGTTCAAAGTTGACCTCTGAGCAGAGTCCTAAGACTGGATGAAGTGATGGAAATAAAGACATCCATACATAAGCGCCATTGGATTCCTCATATATCTGGCTACTATGACTCATCCTGATATTGCATACACTGTTGGTGTATTAGCCCACTTCAATTCCAATCCTGGAATGGCCCACTGGAAGGCTGTCAGACACCTGTTCTGCTATTTGAAGGGCACAGTTGATATGAAGCTAGAGTATGGTCCTGATGAAGAGATTGGCAATCACTTGTTTGCAACTTATTGTGATGCTGATCATGGTGGGGACAAGAACTGTGGCAAATCAACTAGTGGATACATGGTTAAGCTTGGTTCGGGGATTGTTTCATGGTGAAGCAAACTGCAGCCTGTGGTCACTAGGTCGACAACAGAAGCAGAGTTCATTGCTGGAGAAGCTGCTGGCATGGAGATAAGATGGATGCAGAATCTGTTACAGGAATTGGGCTATCATCCTACTACACCTGCAAAGTTGTATATGGATAATCAGTCAGCCATGTCTGTTGCAAAGAATCCAGAACATCATGGGCGAATGAAGCATTTGGATCTTTGCTTTTACTGGTTGCGGGATCAGGTAGAGATGAAAAGGATTCTGCCCCATTATATTCGAACAGAGGACATGCCTGCAGATCTGTTGACCAAGGCACTGCCTAAGCCCCAAGTGAAGAAGCTTAGAGAGTTAATGGGATTGGTAATGGGAGATGTTCGATCAGGGGGTTGTGTGGAAGATATGGAGTGAATGATGCTCCATCTCCTTTTGAATTGTTGAAGTGTTTCATCAGGGGGTTGTGTTAGAAGTAGTGATCAAACACTTCTAACAATGTTCTATAAACATTAGATTAGCTTTAGAATAGACTTAGAATTAGTTTCACTTCATTTGGACACTTGTAGTTTACTAAGTTTCTGCTTTTGGTCGCGTTTTCACTAGTATTTTGCGAATTACTCGGCGTAGAGTTAGAATTTCGGAAAACGGATTTGAGATCTGAAATCAGGTCGAAAATCCGGTTCTAGTGATATAGCATACATGGCATTTAAAGTACGTTTGTGTTTTGACATTTTCGAATTGTCCACATTTTGGGTGTTTTGTCATGCCTCGCGGTTTTTGGGCACGTAGCTACATTAGATACTATGTTTCCTACTATGTCAAGCGAAAGCAAGACACTACGATTTGAATTGAACAAGTTATAAGCATTTTGAGTTATACTCTGTGATTCTCAGTGATTGCTGTACTTGAGCATACTAGTTGGTTGAGCTGTGTTAACTACACAGATCCTTGCTTATTTGTGCAAGTCTAACACTGTTATGGGTCACACCCTTGACGTGCCTGCTTCATTGCATCCTCATTCGATCACCTCGTCATTCACAATCAACACTTATTCCTATAAAGTGTCAACCTACTACTTTGCCTTTTCGCCTTTTCAGCCTCATTCTGCCCACTATGAACACCAACTCCACTCCTACCTTCCAAAACTCTCTGACACCAACTATGGCACCTGGAACGGTGAAATGGAGGCCTGGTTCCGTGCAACTGGCCTGTGGCGCATAGTGTCTGCTAAGCAAGCTAAGCCCAGAATTTCAACCTCACCCACGACTCAGACCTTGAAAAAGTGGAGATTTGGGAGCAGAAAGCAGACAAGGCAGCTGGGATACTGTTCTTGATGGTGGAGGCACCACAGAGGGTGCATTTCAATGGAATCAGGGACAATCCAGTGGCAATGTGGAAGGCTTTGGAGGACATCCATTTGCAGAAGAAGCCAGGTTCTAGGTTCAATGCCTATGATGACCTATTCTCCATTCGCAAATTAGAGGAGGAATCACTGCAGGCCCTTCTCAATCGAGTTGACACCGCTCTGCAGCAAATTAGGGACCTCAGACCGAAGGATTTCACTCTGGAGAAGTTGGATGAGGAGTTGGCTTGCATGGCACTCATTAGGGCGCTCCCTGATGAATACAGCGCATTTGTGTCATCTCTACTGCTCAAGGACTCCCTCTCCAAGTCTACTCTTCAAGCTGCATTTGTTACAGAGGATATACAATGCAAACGACGTGCAAATGATGCTATATCAGTTGGGAGTGCTCTGGCTGCTTCCTCTGACTCTGGGAAGCATCCCTGTATCTTCTGCAATGACCCAGCGCATGGAATCAAGGATTGCGATGCATACAAGCGAGGAGCAGAGTATGCAACCAACAAGCACACTATCTGGGCCAATAAGCCACCAAAAGTGCGAAAAGCGAAGGCTGCAGCTGCAGCTGCCTCCACAGACTCCACATCTTCATCAGGAGTGACTGAATTCGCTGGAAATGCAAGTCATCGCTCTTCTACCTCACTCCCACCTGCTGATAATGACTGGACTGCAGACACAGGTGCCACATCTCATATGACCCCACATCATCATTGGATGCGCAATTACATTCCCTTTCGCACTGGGGTGAAGTTAGCAGATGGCAGCATTGTTAGTTCAGCAGGAATTGGAACTGTGGTGTTTCACCCAGTTATTAGAGGTCAGGCAATGCATCCAGTAGAGTTTTCTAGAGTCCTTCATGTACCAGCACTTCAATCAAACCTTCTCTCATGCCTATACCTTGTCAGAGTAAAGGGCTTTGAGATTCACATCAATTCAGAGCAAATGGCCTTCAATCTGCGAAATGAGACCCTATTCTGTGCTCCCTTGAAGTCCAACAACTCTGCAATTCTGGGAGGACGCACCGCACTTAGTCAAGAGTCTGCACACTGGGTTTCGACACTACCACTTACTCCTACACTCTGGCATCGTCGCTGTTGTCACCACAATCATGCAGACATCTCTAAGATGCACAGAAATGGTCTGGTGACTGGAATGACTCTGGATTTGAAGGAAAAGCCTGACTTAGTTTGTGAGCCTTGTTTAGCAGGCAAGATGCGTTCCAATCCTTTCCCAACTTCACCCAGCAGAGCTACCAAGCCTCTAGAGCTTGTACACTCAGATCTGCATGGCCCCATTCGTACTCCAACTCCTGAGGGCTATAGGTACTGGGTCACTTATATTGATGACTGCACTTCACTCCGAGCTGCCTACCTTCTAAAGCGAAAGAGCGAAACATTTACAGCCTTCAAACAGTTCAAAGCATGGGCAGAGAACCAATTGGATGCAAAAATCAAAGCATTACAGGATGATAAAGCTGGGGAATACATGTCTAAGGAGTTTATCGCATTTACAGACAGTTGTGGGATAATTAGGCGACACAGCACCAGGAATAGGCCACAACAGAATGGAGTAGCAGAGAGAGCAAACAGAACTATGTCTGATGATATCTCAGCAATGCTCTTTGAAGCTGGCTGCCCCTTTGGTTCTGGGCCTATGCACTCGCAACAATGATACATGTCTGGAATCGCATCCCTACATCCACTCTATCAGATTCAACACCTTATGAAGCCTGGAACCACCAGAAACCAGACATTTCACATTTCAGAGTTTGGGGATGCTTAGCCTATGTCTTTATTCAGAAGGACAAGCGAACCCCTCTTGGACCTCACATGGAGAAGTGCATCTTTGTGGGCTACCCTACTGGATACAAAGGCTGGCAGTTCTACAATCCAACCACAAAGAAGTTTATCATCTCTGAAAGAGCTGAGTTTGATGAAAGGTCATTTCCTGGCATTGGTCCTGGTTTCAAATCATCTGGTTCACCTCTCCCACTGGTTCTCCCTGCTCCTAATGCTGTTCCTGCACCCCTTGCACCACCACTCGAGGTCTGGGGGGAGGATGATGATTTGGACACAAATATGAAGCCAGATGAGCCCCAAGTTGATCCAGTTCCCAAATTACCACCTGAGCGCACTCCTAGTCCAGAAATCCCTCCACCACCTCGCACTCCTTCGCCTCCACCACCTCCTGCTCAGATACAGCCTCCTGCAACTCCACAGCCACTTAGGTGCACTACTCGTGTTATTAGACCCCCTGGTGAATGGTGGAAGATCAAACCACTCTCTAAAGCAATTGAAGAGGCAGAAGATGATGAAGATGATTTAGAAGGTGCTCTGGCTGCTGGAAATGATGCTACACCTCGTTCATTCACACACGCACTAAAGACACCTCTGGGAGCTCAATGGTGTGAAGCTGCAACACAGGAGTACAACTCCTTGGTTGAGAATAACACTTGGGAAATTATGGATCTTCCTGAAGGTCAAAAGGCAATTGGATCTGGTTGGGTATTCAAAGTCAAACACAATGCTGATGGTTCAATTGAGCGATTCAAAGCACGAATTGTTGCCAAAGGGTACTCACAACGTCCAGGAATCGACTACAATGAGATCTTTGCACCTACCTTCCGCCCTGCAACGCTGCGCTTGATTTTAGCATTGGCAGCCATTGAGGATCTAGAACTCCACTCTCTTGACATCACCTCTGCCTTTCCCAATGGTGACTTGGATGAGGAGATTTATATGAAGCAACCTGAAGGCTTTCATCTAGGAGGACCCAATGCAGTCTGCAGACTTTGCAAATCGCTCTATGGACTCAAACAGGCAGCCAGACAGTGGAACAAGAAGTTACATGGAGTTCTGGAGGAAATGGGCTTCAAGCGAATTCAAGCTGATAGATCTGTCTACATCTACTCAACTCTGAAGTTCGCATCATTATGCCTATCTACATTGATGATATCACACTTGCTTCAAAATCCCAGTCTGCTATTGAGTCCACCATTGCCCAACTCTCTTCCTACTTCAAATGTCGCAATTTAGGCCCAACTCGGTTCCTACTAGGTATTGGCATTGGCAGAGACCGCCCCAAGCACACTATAACACTCCACCAGTGCCAGTTCATCCTGGACATGCTTGAGAAGTATGGTATGTCTAAATGTCATCCTGTCAAAACCCCTCTTCCTCCCAAGCTCCAACTGTCTCATTCTATGTCCCCTTCCACTCCTGAGGAGGAACAAGAAATGGCAACCATTCCTTACCTGTCTGCAGTTGGCTCTCTTCAGTATTTGGCCACCATGACTCGACCTGATATTGCTTACTCTGTAGGCTATTTGGCTCGCTACAACTCCAATCCTGGTTTCAAGCACTGGCAGGCTCTCAAACACCTGCTTCACTATATCAAAGGAACTTTGGAGTACAAGCTGACTTACTTTGGCACCAATTCGATGTCTGAGCCCTTTGTAATATACACTGATGCTTCACATGGTGACTGCATTGATTCAGGACGATCAACAGCTGGTTATGTCTCAATCATGGCTGGAGGAGCTATCAGTTGGTATTCTAAGTTGCAAACTCTTGTTGCACTTTCCACCACTGAAGCAGAGTACCTTGGAGCAGTTGAAGCTGGTAAAGAGATTGCCTGGTTGAGGAACATCCTTGGTGAATTTGGTTATTTGGCTACTGGACCTTCAACCCTCAAAATGGACAACCAAAGTGCAATCACAGTTGCAAAGAATCCAGAACATCATAGGAGGATGAAGCAACTTGATCTTCAACATTTTTGGCTCAGGGACAAGGTTGAAGAAGGTGTGATTGTTCCAGATTACATTCCAACAGCAGACATGGTTGCAGACTCTTTGACAAAGTCTCTCCCTGCTCCCAAAGTTCACTTTTGCAGAGAATCAATGGGTGTGTTATCTTAGATCTTTTCTTGTCTTTCTTGTCTTGTTTTTCTCTTTCTCTCTTGTTTGTAGACTTAGAGACATGTTCAGTCATGGGGGTATGTTAGAGTGACTCTCACATGATATGTTACATGTCACAGAGTAGTTACATTGTAGCTAAGTCCTCCTGAAGTCCTTAGTTCTTAACTCTGGACTTCAGGTGAGTAGTACATAGTTTCTCCTTGTATTTAGTTAGTTCTTAACTCTGGACTTCAGTCCTTCTAACACTTTGATGACTCAAGCTCTCTGATGCAATTCCCAGTAGTGTTTGAAGGTCTAGTTAGGTCTGGTTTTTGGGGTCCCAGGGTTGCTAACTGAGACCAAGACTGATTAGGCTTTCTTCCCAGACCCAAAATAACCTAACCAGACTGAAAATAACTGCAAAAAACTGTTAACCACAATTACTAATAGGTTAAGACTGAAATATTTGAAATATTAAAAACTGGTCATTACCAGCTATAACCATTGGTGATTGCATCTTTGTCACTCAGGATAACTTGTTGTAGTTGTTGTAAGCTTCAAAACGACCTCAATAACATTAAATTTGGTTAAGAAATGGCTGAGTTATGAATTTTTAACTGGTAATCTACTCTTTTGGCTAATATTTCACAGTTTTTAGCATAACTTGATGAGTTTTTGGCCTAAAAATATGATATTGGGGTTGTTTTGATGGGTAGAATTAGAGCTGCACATTAACTGGTCTTAATCAGTTACTTACCAGTCTCATAACTGCAAAAAGACCTGTTAGTTGAAGTTCAAACTAGGCTAACCACTAACCATGGTCCAGTTATTTGCAGTTAGGGCCAGATTAGGTCTTGGTTAATTTCCAGTTAACTAAGCTAACCCTCAAACACTAATTCTTGAGCTCTCTGATGTGGGTTTCTATTGTAGCCATTTGCACAGATATATTGTGGATTGCATCTTTGTATTATAAATGTTTTACAGACCCAGATAAGCAACAATTGATATCAGAAGTTCAAGTACAATAAATCACTCAATAAGACAGGGTATTGTGCATCTATGATAATGGACTTACCAATGCCAACCCCATTCATCACAATATGATTGTACATGGTATGGTTGTAGGATCTGATGTCACTGCCCCTCCCTGTTAGAAGTAGTGATCAAACACTTCTAACAATGTTCTATAAACATTAGATTAGCTTTAGAATAGACTTAGAATTAGTTTCACTTCATTTGGACACTTGTAGTTTACTAAGTTTCTGCTTTTGGTCGCGTTTTCACTAGTATTTTGCGAATTACTCGGCGTAGAGTTAGAATTTCGGAAAACGGATTTGAGATCTGAAATCAGGTCGAAAATCCGGTTCTAGTGATATAGCATACATGGCATTTAAAGTACGTTTGTGTTTTGACATTTTCGAATTGTCCACATTTTGGGTGTTTTGTCACGCCTCGCGGTTTTTGGGCACGTAGCTACATTAGATACTATGTTTCCTACTATGTCAAGCGAAAGCAAGACACTACGATTTGAATTGAACAAGTTATAAGCATTTTGAGTTATACTCTGTGATTCTCAGTGATTGCTGTACTTGAGCATACTAGTTGGTTGAGCTGTGTTAACTACACAGATCCTTGCTTATTTGTGCAAGTCTAACACTCCCACCACTACCTCCATTTCCTGATTTTTCTCTAAGTGTGTGTTGTTTTATTGTAATCAACATCTTACTATAGTATAATTAATACAGAGTAACTATATAGCATTCTCCCAATACTCTACCACCACTTTCATAAAGCAGGAAAAGCATTGTCCTGCCATGCAAAGCAGTGGCCTGCTAAAACAAGTATAATTGAGGGTCAGGTTTGCCACCATGCACAATATGTGCATCTTCAAAATCCTCATTATCATCATCCCCATCATCAAGGTCAGGGTCAGATACTGCTGATGTATGATTGCAAGCAACTGTCCACCATTCAGTAGGAGGATGTGGAGCATGTTTAGACCTTCTCAGAGGCAATGGCCTATTATCAGAGTCTGATAACTCAACTGCATCAACCTCATTTCTGCAGTGATGTCTAGGTCTAGGAACAGGAGATGGTGGTGCTTCATGCTCTTCTTGAGGATCATCATCCAAATATTCAAGCCCAGGTGATTCAGCTTGTAGTTCATCAAGTTCAGGTTCTGGTTTGACTTCTTCTGGTTTCCTAATAGCTGGCTGATGCACAGGCTGTACAATGGGTTCTGCTGTAGGCTGAACCTCTAATTGTGGCAGAAGATTGTCACTGACATTAGATGGTGCATCATCATTTTCCTGCATTGGAACCAGTGGGTGTGGTAACATCCTTGGTGAATTTGGTTATTTGGCTACTGGACCATCAACCCTCAAAATGGACAACCAAAGTGCAATCACAGTTGCAAAGAATCCAGAACATCATAGGAGGATGAAGCAACTTGATCTTCAACATTTTTGGCTCAGGGACAAGGTTGAAGAAGGTGTGATTGTTCCAGATTACATTCCAACAGCAGACATGATTGCAGACTCTTTGACAAAGTCTCTCCCTGCTCCCAAAGTTCACTTTTGCAGAGAATCAATGGGTGTGTTATCTTAGATCTTTTCTTGTCTTTTCTTGTCTTGTTTTTCTCTTTCTCTCTTGTTTGTAGACTTAGAGACATGTTCAGTCATGGGGGTATGTTAGAGTGACTCTCACATGATATGTTACATGTCACAGAGTAGTTACATTGTAGCTAAGTCCTCCTGAAGTCCTTAGTTCTTAACTCTGGACTTCAGGTGAGTAGTACATAGTTTCTCCTTGTATTTAGACAGTTCTTAACTCTGGACTTCAGTCCTTCTAACAGTTTCTATGCTGGAACTATTTACTCTGAATGATATTCCAAATCAGACTCAATCTCCACCTCCACCTGTTGAAGTCAAAGGCAAAATTGAATATGAAATTGCTGAAGTCCTCAACTCCAAGCTTGATCAATAACACAAGTACAAGCTATTGTACTTGGTTCACTGGTTAGATTATGAAGGCACTTTTTTATTATTTTTTTTATTTTAAATCAAGGATTTATATACTGGTGCGCGAAAGCAGTCCAGTTGCAGATATACATACACCCAAAGTAATCTACCATTAAACTATGCCTAGTGCGAGACTAGCTCTCATGGGCCAACTTAGGACCACAAACTGTGGGCCTGTACTCTCATTGATGCCCCGACTGAAGGGAGGGGTCCAACAAAGTAATAGAAGGGCACCGGAAGGGGGCCACCAGCCAAACCTGACAGCCCAGGATGCACGCATACTGTGTTAGCCACTGAAGGCAGACCATTTCAGGTCACCGAAGTGGGGGGCCACACTTGTCTGTCAATAGCGCTGAAGCTCCAGACCCCAGACCCCCACCCTCAACCCAGCAAAGCTGGAGCCTGCCAAGTATTAGGACTCTGTTCTGAGCGCACCCTGAACCATCGAATCCAGCCAACAGGAACAACCTACCTTGCCCGACCAAGTTATCCAACACCTCTAGGAGGGCGGTTGAAAGCGAACACCATGGGGTTAGCTTTCAAAAATGATATGAGCTGATCCAGATGAACTGGATAGTCATGATGGTCATGTTGGGGACATGACCTGAAAAGGTGCTCACAAGTTTGGAGATGGTATCCGCACTCACAGCTGGTGGCTTCAGGAATGTTGAAGCGAGAGTGGTACTCCCCAGTGGGAGCATGGTTGGTGATGGCGCGAGAGACCCTTGTGAAAAGAGTCAAGTCACCGCCAGCATACTGAAGCCAGGGACCACCTTGTTTGGCCCGTGGTTCGAGTTGACCTCCGTCAAGGTTGGTGAGTGACAAAAATTGTCACCCTGAGTATGAAGGCTGCTGGAACAACTCTTTCCAGCCCTCCCCCAGATTGTCATCAGCTGCCTTTCACAGCGAGGCAAGTGAGTGTGGCATGTTAGGCCCCACCACTACTGAAAGCTTGGTTGCCATAAGGTGAGCTTGGTAGTGTATGCCCCATTTCAAGGAAGATGGGACATGATGAAGAGAGATGTGGCAGCCAGGACCTCTGGTCCACCACTCTGTAAGGATGTGAATAACCACCAAGGAATGACCTTGGCTGGAATGCACGGAGGCATCAAGTAGGCTCTCCAAGGCCTTGGTGGAGTCCAACATGATAACAATGTAGTCACAATTATCCATGGCACAGGCCTGGACAATTGCAGTACATAGAGAGTAAAGCTCAGCATCCTCTGCAAGAGCACTCCCGGGAGGTCTTTATTGTCCCCCTGTAATTCCTGTAGGATTGGGGCCCATTCCTGTAGGATTCCTGTAGGACTGGGCATATAGTGCACCATATTAAGATGGCTGAGGCCCAGAGTCCTATAGGATTGGACCAGGATTGGGCCAAATTGGTCCAATCCTGAGGACTGGTCCTGGTAGCCCTATAGGACTGGGATTATTTAGGTTATTTTGATGTGTTTTAACTATGTTTATGGCTATTTAGGGTATAACTAAGCTAAATATAGGTAATACTGACTTTTCTGTATATTATGTAAGCTAAAAACACATGGAAAACAAGTGCAAATGCAAAAACCCCTGCTAGTCCTATAGGACTAGAACACTTTGAGTCCATTTAGATGTTTTTTAATCAATTTTAAGGGTATTTAGGGTATAACTAAGTTAACTATAGCTAGTACCAGTTTATTCTGATATTATGTAAGCCCTTTATGCAATCAACACTACCATCTTCTTGCATCATGGTGTTTGGTGCATAACTGCACTAATTGAAGTGTTGAGGGAACTTCTGCCTGCCAAGATCATCAGACAGATTGGAACACTTTCAGGAAGTACTCCTGTTACAATGTCTGGTCAGGTATCCACTGACTTCTCCAGAGACCAGCTGAAAGCTATGCTTGGTAGCCAAGATCCCGAGGCCCCAATCCTCAATGACATGATGATCCTGCTAGCGATCCTCCTTTGCCACTATATTACTTCAGCCCTGGCTGCTATTACTGTGTTGAAACAATTTGCACACCCTGTGGTGTTGTTATTGCTTGGACCAAATTTGCTCATTCAGAATCAACAACCAACATTCTCAACTTCCTTGCATCAGTTTATCCTACCCAAGACTCATGGCCTGACTATATATGCATCAATAAAGCATGTCAGGTACTTGCAACTGCAGTCATCAATGGAAGCTGGGAGGTATGGAAGCATACATCTCAGTTTATTGTGGATGCCTACCATTATATCAATCATCACCTTCAGGATTATCTCTGCTGGACTTATTGCAATCCTGCTTCAGCAAACAATGTGGCCCCAAACTTGGTGATTGTAGAATATGATTCAAATGGACAACCTTACAGTCACTGGGCCTTCAATACTCAAGTCTGTGAACAACTCAATGCATGGCTTGGAGGCTATCAGTCTATTGCCAAATGGATGACTCCTGAAAACTTCAACTGGTTTATTCATGTTATGCTGTTCTATCATACTAAATACACCATCAAGAAGCAGCAGAAGAAGCAGTCAAACCAGGAGACAGAAGATGGTGATATTGGATGTGATGAAGAGACAGAAACAGAGGAAGAAGAAGGATCTGATGAAGAGTAGTCATAGGAACAGGTGAATAGTAATAAAAGAAGTGTATATTAGTGTAAAAATATGTCATAACAAGTATAGTTCTCTTCATATATGATAATCTAAGGTCATTCCTACAGGATTCCTATAGGACTGCCCTTGGGAGTCTGTTTCTGATATGGTTTGGGCCTAATCCTACAGGAATCCTATAGGATTCCTGTAGGACTGCTCTCAGAATTCTGTTTTGGCCCCAATCCTACAGGAATCCTATAGGACTCAGGCCAGTCCTATAGGAATGGTAGGGGGACTGAAAAGTACTGACTCCCGGCTGCAAAGCAAGATGCATGCACCTCGACTCCTTGGTGAAAGACAAGCGAAGCTGCAATAGCCTGCTTGTTCCAGTTAGTGGGGCGGCTACCATTGCCAACACAAACCAGGGTGGACAGTTCCTGCTTCGAGGCCTCCCAGAAGCGGTCTAACCATTCGTGCCAGAGCCCAACTTTATCCTTGGGCACTGGGGTGATATCAAAGCAAATCCCATGATGTAACTCAAGGAATTGCCCACCAGGGCAGGCTTCTGGAGCAAATGGCTCCAGAGGCTCGCTAACAACATGGAGCATGTCATCCACATCCATAACAGTGCCCTGCACCTTAGTGCATTGCGGGGCCATCATAAAAGCAGCAGAGTGAGGGTGAGGACTTGCTCCTTTGGAGAAGGGCACACTCAAGAGGGAGCACACCAGATGAGTATCTGATAGGGCTGCCATGTGCAGTACACCTACTGCAGCAGCACATTTCAAGATGAGGTGGATAGGGACCAGGCCTGCCAGGGCTTCGATCCATCCTGTAGGAGAGGTGCGGAATGCACCGGTAATCCAGAGCACAGCATGCCTCTGCATGCTGGTCAGTAACTTAATGGTCCCCTGGCACTTAGCGCCCTGGAAGAAACAGCCAGAGGCCATATGTTGCAATAGGCAACACACAAGACCTGTAAAGCAGATGCTTTTGCATGGGTGTTAGCCCCCTGGAAGAGTTGCCAAGCATCCTCATTGCCTTAATGGTGGTGAAGGACTTGGTGGAATAATACCAGACATGTTCATGGAATGTCAACTTCCAGTCAAAGAAGAAACCCAAGTACTGCCAGAATGGCTTGGGCATCAGACATTTGTCATGAGTATAGGGAGCGTACCCTAAATCCATGGACGGATTGAACTCAGAGTGAGAATGCTCAAAATGGAATAACTCCATCTTGTCATGCTCAAGAGTGAGAGCGAACTTTGTGAAGAGTTCAAAGATTACTGCATAGGACCTTTTCAGGGCTATGCAGTTGTCATCGAGTGTCTTTGACTGCACAATGAGTGTACCATCATTGACATAAGAGAGCAGAGTGGTGTCGGTGACTGACTCATTCTGCATGAACAACTTCAGCACTGGTGTGAGGAAGAGTGCCGAAAGTACTGGGGACAAAGCTGAGCCCTGCCCCATGCCAACATCAGCTTGTTGGGGGTCAGATTGAAAGCCGTTCCAAGCATAAGATGTGGAACAGCCAACAAGATAAGATGAAAAGAATTCCACCATGTTAGGAGGGAAGCCCTGCTTCCTGAGAATCGCAATCAACACTTCGTGATTGAGGGAAGGGAAGAACTGCACCACGTCAAAGGCGATGACACTGGTCTTCAAGCCGCGAGCCCACCCCGCATGCACCAGGTGCATGAGGAGCAAGCCCGCGTCCTCGGTGGAATGCTGCCGCACTCTGCCGAGTTGATTAGGATGAAAGATATTGTGCTTAACAGCATCACACTGAATGCAGTTGGAAAGCATCTTTTCAACCAACTTGCCAAGGGTGTTCAGGAGGACAATAGGCCTGAATGCCTTAGGTGTGGAGTACAAGGGCTTGTTCGGCTTGGGAATGATCACTGACAAAGATTCCTTAAAATGAGTCGGCCAATACCCAACCCTAAGGCAGGCATTAGCTAACTGCACAAACACCTGAAGACAGTGTTCGTCATGGATAATTGTAAGGTGTGACCACTTGATATGATCAGGCCCTGGTGCTGAGTTGTTAGAGCAGGATGCCAAGGCCTCCCTCAATTCTAATAGTGAAAAGGCAGTCCACTCTCATATTTCCATATCGGGAAGGGAGGTGAGGCCACCAATGTCATACAGTCAGTCAGAGGCCGAATTGTATATGCCATGAAGGGTGTCCTGTTCATTAAATTGGATAGCCTCGGAAGGTGGTAACTTGCACTGCTGGATCCAATTCATGAGATCCCAGGGGTGCTTGTTGGTAGTAGCAACTTCAGAGATGCATTCATCAAAGAACCTGCACTTAGCAGCTTTGACAGCTTTGCAGAATATTTTATAGTTATTGTGGGAGTTATCCCACTGATAAGTATTGAAAGAGTCCTCACATGAGTTGTCCCACCAAGGACGGGAGTGAGGGGAAATGTGAATTGCCTTGGAATACTTTTGCCAAGCATCCGAGAAGGTGGAAGCCACATCCGAAGACACAGCCTCCACCTGATCCAGGGTGTTGATTGGTGCAAAGGGATCAATGCCCTTGAGCTTCTCAATGATGGACAACACAAAGTCATCCAATTGATCCAGTGGCAGTGAGTGCATTGGAACAGCTGCTGCCACCAGAGCAACAGAAATAGAGCAGGCCAGCGGAACATGGTCCAATGGCCCGCGTGACAGCTCTCCTCACTGAGTGCCTGCAGACAGCTCCTCGGTAGGTTGAACAAAGATGAGGTCGATAACTGACTCTCATAGTGATGGGTTTCCAGGAATGTGAGTGGGACCCAGATTGACTGGGAGAGAGAGCATCAGTCCCAGCATAGCTGCTGTGTTCAGCAGGTTGTTGGCTGTCATCCGATGATGCAAGACACCAGGGTCCCACTTACTCAAATGACAGTTGAAGTCACCCCCCATGTAATGAAACATTGGGAGAAAGTCAGCCTGCTTGGTGAGCAGGTCGATAGCTGTGTGTTTGTCATCAGAATACACATTCAGTAAATTAATAATGGTATCCCCGGTAAACAGAGAAACTGCCATGATATTGCAGTGATCTATAAGATCACATCACATGGCAGGGTGCCAGGGGTTCAGCCTTGTCGAAACGTAGGTCAGAACACATGGCTGGAGTCCAGTGGGGTCAGGCCGAACCATTATTTTCCAATCAGGGTGGTTCAGTGCTCCAATAACTGCCTCACCTTCAGGATCTCATGAAGATGGAGCACATCGTATCTCATGCCAAGGTGGCTCTTGCAAGAAAATAATGTCAAAAGAATCTTTCAGATGGTCTAGTAGTACATCGATATGCCCATAATTCTGGTTACAATTGTACGAGATGATCCTAACATCCTCCTTTCTTCTCATTATCAAGCTAAAGGAGGGACGTTAGACGTCAAGGTCTGGAGTGCACATCTATCATGTACCTCTCGGTATTTGGCTATGATCCAATCATGATTGAAGCGATGGTCCCAGAACTTGCAGTTGCATCCTGTGGCAGGGTGCTCCCCTGGCAATTGGGGCAGCAGGCCTTGTGGGGGCATGGCTCACCAGCTGGGGTGGGGTGGCACATACCGTCCGAATCTGGCAGGGGCTGGTTGCAGCAAGGCACAAGAGCGCAATGCTCATCAGTGGCGTGAGGCCCGCCACACCGCACGCAGCAGTGCTGGTGGGCCCGACAATCCTTGGTGAGATGACCCCAGCACTGGCAACGCTGGCACATGGGGACACCTCGATGGGCAGCAGCTGGCTTCACATAAAGCAGCTTGTCCTTGTAGCGAAAAGCCTTGTTGAAAAGGGCTTTCGCTGTTCATCCAGTCTGGGAGTCCCAGATCTCAAAGTAGCAATCGAACTTGGAGCTCTTTGCTGATTGACGTACAAGGCATGTGTGCCCCACAAAAGGTATGCCTGAGAAGAGAGGGGCTCTTTTGAGTGCCCTCTCAACATTGGCAATGGTGGTGACAGTCTTCTGGAAGACATCCGAATAATAAGGGACATCCAAAACCTTCAGGAAGGCTTTGGACATCGGCAATCTGACCCAAGGTGTCAACCCCTTGTATTCATCAGAGGTGCCCTGGACAACATTATAAATAGCACCCCAAAGGAGCATGAGCTCATCATTCATGGGTACATGGTTGGTGTGTAGAGCCCACCTGCGATAGGTGGGTTCCACAGAGGTGATCCAAATATCGAATTGGTCAAGAGCCATCATCCAGTTGACCTCATCAACCAGCATAGTGAGTATGACATTCTTCGGCATGAAGTTGTTGAACACCATGAGGACTTGACAGTGAGTCGGGCCTGCCATGACAAAGTCCAGCCCCTTAGACTTGGCTGGGGTAGAGGGTCTAGTCGGGCCTTGAGAGGGTCTGGGACCAATGGGGTCTGGGCCTGAGCCTAAAGCAGCCTGGGTCCAGGTTTGTGGTGCCATTTGAGTGACTGCTCACTCAAAATAGCGATTAGTAAGCGATCTGTGGGTCGAGGACCCTGGAACTGGTGTCCGGAGTTTCGAGGTGAAGGAACACTTGGGATGAGAGGAGAGGGGAATGGGGGGGCCCTGGAGGGGGTGGCCTCTGATATTGCAAGCTTAGCCTTCTGTTTATGAGGCTGAAGCTTGGTATGAGCAGGAGTGGGAGCGGGTGCCTTGGGAGGTGCCTCGGGTTCCACTGGAGGGCCAGTCTGCTTTGGGGGGCAGTCTGGGAAGATGAGGGCTCTGGAGGGGGGAGCAGAGCTCCTCCTGAGTCTTGTGAGATCTCGATACATGAGGTCCACTAGGGAACTGTCTGAATCGATGAGGTTGTGGATGATAGACCATCTAAGAGACAGATCATGCGCTGACACCGTGGCCTCCTTGGCCCAGGGGAAGTAGTGACCGAGTTCACAATTAGTGAAAAGGCCGGCATAATCAGGGCGATCTGCCCCTGATAAGTAGAAGGGCCATTGGTTATCATAAATGAACCAATGGTCTTCAGTGACTCCACCACAGCACCCAGTCCCCTCCGTTCCTGTGAGGGAAAGGGCAGTAGGTCCGGCTCTGGAGAAGCACTTGGGAGAGGAAAACAAACAGTATCATCCCTCCCCCATGGAAACATCAGGGGATGAAGCCCGCAAAGTGATGGAGTAGTGGCCCATGAGTGATCACTGACCAGGACTCAGCCTCCTCCTGCTCCGAGGAG